>OX465548.1:9909140-9931039 GCA_950022955.1 Xestia ashworthii | reverse complement strand
AAAGATCTACAAGGCATGGAGTGATCTCAATATGCAACTAATGGACGGTCACCCATCCAAAAACCAACCTTGGTAAACATAGCTTGACCTGTGATTAACCCGTCCATCTGTTATTATTTTGTCACGAGCTAAGTTGCACCTATTTATCCTTTATTATACCCAAATCTAATCTAATTAAATAAAAATTGTGTTAGGATAGTACAACTTTAAAACAGTGTATATTTTGAAACTATTATTGCATGAAATAAAGGGCGTTTTTTATTTTATTTTATTTATTTATACCCAAAAATAGCCAAATTAGTAACAACAACTAATAAAAATCCTGACCATGAACGTTTTCTAAACATCGACAATGCATCCAATAGACATTCGAACTCCGATCGCATGGAAATTTCTGAGGCATTGATTACTGTCAAATGTTATGCAAAGGTTTGTAAAGAAAATCTTTCATGGGGTCTAATGGGAAACGAGGCAACCTGTTCAAGAAGATTCTATTATTATAATACAGGTTATTATTTGGGGATGAAAGGTGTATTGAATATTTTTGTAAGAAGGAAATATTCTATCAAGATTGAAAATTTTACTTCTTTTTTATTCTGCTTTTTTTTGAATCGTTTCGTTATTAACAAGAATTAATCGGGTAATGGCGTTGTAAAATATGTCGTGCATGATGATGGTTGAAACCTCTCCTGTCATGTACATAGTTCAAATCTGTATCAGACGATCGATCACATATTTGGGAATTTAATCTAAAACGGTTTCAAAATGTGCCGCTAACCGTTCTGTACGGCTGCATCGTTAGTTTCATGAAACGGAGAGCCAGAAAAGCACTGCACTATCACTCTTGGTGGAGAAGAAATAAAACGCAATTTCACCATGGTTCAAAAGAATCAACACAATCAACTGACCAGCTGATTCTACACTTAAAAACTGTAGACAGATACAAACATACGGCCTGAGACTGGCCAGAAAATAAAAAAGAAGGAAATTGGAATTTTGGCGAGTACCTTGGCGCTTTCACCGTAGACGACTCTGGCAAAAATTAAACCGTAGCAAGTCATTATTTGCCCAGCCTTTTCCCAACTATGTTGAGGTCGGTTTCCAGTCTAACCGGATGCAGCTGAATACCTAATACATACCACAACCCAGTTTGTAATGGGTAAAACGATACCGGTTGGTTAAACTGGTTGTCAGACTTTTTGGGACACTGACTACCTGCAACGACTGTCAAAGATCTACAAATGACAGCCGGGACCGAAGCTTAACGTGGTTTTGGAGGCACGGAAGAAACTCGATATAGAAGGGTCATCCACAGACCAATCTAGGCAAGCAAGGTTTAACCTAAAGACCGAACCGAGTGGCTGTTATCATTTTGCCACAAGCTCTTCATTAAACCGTAGCAAATATCCAACTAAATAGCATGAAACACACGAGTAGACATAGTTTCCGAAGCAACTGAGAATATTAACATGAAGATAGAGTATCAATATCCTATAACTATACGCGAACAGCTCTTGAGAGCGCTCTAAAGGCTTTATTACCAATTCCATTTTCCACTTGATCGCACTCTTTCGTCACCATGACAACCCAAGTGACAGTGGCTTTAACCTTGTAGATGCGTCAAAATTTACATTAATGTCCTTATGAGAGCGTAATTTTAATTATATTGACGTCACTTCAAGCAGTATACCAAATACATTGAAATAAACGATAGACGGACGAGGACCCAAGGGTAAGTAATAGATAAACACAGACACGAAAAACCATGACATTTATCCATTGAAATAAAAATTCAAATTCTTAAAATAGTTTCCATAATGGCCTTCATAAGCAGCGATGACCTTGTAGAGGCGTCGCGTTGGCTGTAAAACGAAGTTTATAATCTTTTCTGTAGCGGTCACGCGACGCCTTTCAAACATAACCTGTTGGTTGAGTAAGGGTTGCTACCAAATAAAAGTTTGATGGAATGTGTGAGGTAAGAAAGAGAAAGGAGTAAATGATAGCGTGACGGATGACAGCAGAGAAAAGAAAAAAAAAATTGCGCCGATTCGAAGTAATATAGGCACCCGGTGATAATGGCTTGGTACGTTCGATTCGTTCGTTCAACCAGTCTTAACAAGTGGTATCGTATTATGTTGTGGTCAGATAGGCAGTCGCTCCATGTAAAATACTGGTATTCAGCTGCATCCAGTTAGACTGGCAGCTGACCCCAACATAGTTGGGAAAAGGCTGGGCAGATGATGGTGACGTTCGATTCGTTCGAAAGCTAACTTCAAGCAGCTTCCCATATTCGGCTTTCATTCGAATCTATCGATCGAAAAACTTATTTTATCATCTATGAATGCTGCATCATATTCGGGCTAGCTCGTAACAATTAAAGCTAAGCTTTTTACCAACCATAATTATATTCATTCTTCAAGGTATGCCTAATAAAACCATGCTGAATATGTGAGAACCAACCCTAAAGTTTTCAACAAGTTTCAAATTTAGAACTGTTTACGCTTTTGTTTATTTTTAAAAAGGTGAGTTAAGGTCATTTTATTATGCATGCGTGTTTTTATGGTTACTAAATTAAATGAAAATTATGTTGATGAAGTAAATACCAGTTAATAGAAAAAGAGTTTATGAACTGTGATAAATTGAACTTGAAATAGTGAAATAATTAAATTAACATAATGGTAAAGAAAATTATTAGTAGCAGCCTGTTATTTATGGTCTGTATGGTTAGTAAGATTTTGTCCAACTGTTATTTAGTTTGTTTTTGTTTGTTTGTGTGTGTGTGTGTGTGTGTGTGTGTGTGTGTGTGATGTGTGTGTGTGTGTGTGTGTGTGTGTGAAGTTTTAAATACTGTTAAATTTGATGTGTTTTGTCCTGTGCGGGCTAATAAATGATTTTTCTTTCTTTCTTCATTTTAGCAGTGAGTTACGCATAGTAATTACTGTTATTAACTATAACTTCCCTTCCTTAACCTTCTCCTTCTCTCATCATAATCTGACTAGCCTTCTTCCCATCTATGTTGGGGTCGGCTTCCAGTCTTACCGGATGCCAGTACTTTACAAGGAGTTGCCTATCTGACCTCCACATCCCAGTTACTACTGGGCAATACGATACCCCTTGGTAAGACTGGTTGTCAGACTTTTTGGACCACTGACTACCTGTGACGACTGTCCAAGATCTAAAAATGACAGCTGGGACAAGCTTAACGTGCTTTCCGAAGCACGGAGGAAACTCGGTATGTAATGAGTGGTCACCCATCCACAGACCAACCTAGGCATGCACGGCTTAACCTAAAGATCGACCCGAGCGGCTGATATTATTTAGCCATGAGCTCCTCCTTCTCTATTACAACAATATTCGACAGTTATCTTTAAGTACCATGTGAAAGAAGATTTCCATGTTCACCACAAAGATGACAGTCTGATTATCTAAAACAGCTGTTTAAAACTCATTTTTGTATGGGCACATGTAACATTGACAGCTGTTTTTAGATAATCAGACCGTTATCTTTTCGGTGAACATGGACATGGACCTTAGGCTTGCAATCAACCGAACTAAAACGGGGAAGACTCCCTGCACGTCTGTCTATCGTTTTACAATGTTGTGTTCTGATCGTGAAAACTAAAAAAAAATACGTGAAAAAATTAACTTAAATAAAAACTATAAAGTAAGAAACAAGCCCAGTAGTTTAGAATTCTGTAAAAAATCATAAATTCTAATGCAGAACAGAACGACTCACAGTCGGGGCCCTTTGGGAAGATTTGATTGGTATAGTTTGAATTTAAAATACCTATTCAACGACACCCCACTTGACATAGTTCATCGACACTTTTTTTTCATTTAGACAATACGGCGTCTGGTTGTCGCTGTGGTGAATTTTGATTTCTGTCATGTCTTTGGTGACACTCGCAAGGTTAAGACGAATCGATTGACGTAAGAATTATCAAAATCGGCCTACGCATTTGGTCTCTAGAACGCCACATAGAAACAAACATACATACATATATACATACATACATAGACTGATAAACACATTACCCTCCTTTGCGTCGCGCAGTCCGGTAAAAAAGACACAAGCCGTCAATGTCAATCGAATCATAACAACAAACGTCTACTAAACTCTTAATAAACCCAGGTCTCGCTTTCTTTCTCAAACAAAAACAAAACAAAATAAAACAGGCTCAGACACCAGGCGTTGTCTTAATCGA
Organism: Xestia ashworthii; assembly: GCA_950022955.1. Lineage (NCBI taxonomy): Eukaryota > Metazoa > Arthropoda > Insecta > Lepidoptera > Noctuidae > Xestia > Xestia ashworthii. The sequence continues at coordinate 9,926,834 of OX465548.1, read as the reverse complement.
AAAGACGTGGTTTGGTAAGCAATGTCCCGATTATGCCCACTCCAGTAATTCTCTCACGTAAAAGACTGCCGAGATATTTTGTGGGACGTATGTATGTGGGAAATTCGATCTTAAGAGGGCTATATAACATTTTTTCTTGTATTTGAGTGTTTTTAGAGTCTAACACTCAAATACATGAAAAATTGTGATATTTATTTAGAACACTACCGAGAAAAAACATCAAGCTTTATCGGGCGTATTTTTTTTTAATTTTGTGTCTATATCTTAACCATAATCACTCATCAAAACTGAGAATTATATATGTGTGATTATGGTTTAAATATGGCCACAAAATTAAAAAAAAATGCCCCAGAAAGCTTGATTTTTTCTCTCGGGAAGGTTCTAAAATAAATATCACAATTTTTCATGTGTCCATAGACTCCTCAAATACAAGAAAAATTGTGATAGCCCTCTTAAATATAAGGCGTAAAGAAGTTTATATGGGTGTTTGATGTAAGCGGGCCGGGATTATTTTCAGATGAACGGTTGATAATCTGGGTTTAATGTTTTTACTGAAAAGTATACGCAGCTACACTGACTGCTTCACAGGTTCAGTGGTCGCAATTGCAACTGCTGTTCGATTCCTGAGTTCGATTCCCAGGTCGGGATAATTGTTATTGGGTTTTCGTATCAGGAATTTCTCAGTTACAGTCACGAAGTCTGGATTTGTGCCCTCATGATGGCAATAGGCTCACCCCCTATTCATCATCATTTCAGCCGAAAGACGTCCACTGCTGGACATAGGCCTCAAGTGTCGCCACATTGACCGGTCCCTTGCGACTCGCCTACAACGGATTCCCGCAACCTTCATCAGGTCATCGGTCCACCTAGTGGGAGGTCTTCCAACGCATCGTCTTCCGGTTCGCGGTCGCCACTCCAGAACTTAAAACTTATTTGAAACATAATTGGCGGATTGTTAGTGTACGGTCGAACAAGCTATTTGGTTTACAGTTTAACCCACAAATTACATTGTAAAATGTAAACCAAATAGGTTGTTCGACCTACAATTAGTTACACAAACTTCTGACATTACGGTCGTGATTTTATGTTTATTAAGGTTAAAAACAACCTTCAATTTGGGAGATTATGTCAGCACGTGCAATATTCCCCGGTTCCCCCATCCCTGTGCAATAGCTGATCATGACCGAAAACCAGGTCAGCATTCCCGGGTGTAACCTTGACCTACTAAGGGATGTAACTGCGAATATTCTATCATTTATTAATTTAATACTCATAAGGTAAACCAATAGCTTATTTACAAAGTAATACTTAAGTTTGACATTTAACGTTTCGATCTTCAGGTTAAGCTTGCTTGCCTAGGTTCGTCCCGATGGGTGACCGCCCATTGCATACCGAGTTTCAGGTTAAACTGCTGGTCACAGTTCTCATTCATAGATCATTGACAGTCGTTACAAGTAGTCAGTGAACCGAAAGTTTGTCAACCAGCCTTAACCGGTTTGTTTGATTTTTGTTATAATTCCTAATTTTAATTATAAGTTTTAATTTTTATTAAAGTTCAAAAATTTTATTATAATTTTTAATTTTTATTATAATTTTTAATTTTTATTATAATTTTTAATTTTTATTATAATTTTTAATTTTTATTATAATTTTTAATTTTTATGATAATTTTTAATTTATACATGTAATCTTTGTCTAATGTAATTTAAATTTAATGGTTTTTTTAGCATTTCAATGTAACCTAGTTTTTATTTTTTTCTTTTTAAAGTTGTTTTACCATCACACGTTATGGACTAATGTCTGAAATAAAAAGATTTTAATTTTATTTTATTTTTTTAATTTTTATTTAACCAAGGGGTATCGTGTTACCCAGTATTTTGGGGTTTTGGAGGTCTGGGCATAGGCAGTCGTTTCGTGTAAAATACTAGTAGTTGCATCTAAATTATTATTTACTAGAGGACGTTACGTGGTTTCACTCGCGTAGTTCCGGTTCCCGTGATATTTCGGGGATAAAATATAGCCTACGTTACTCGCTGACAATGTAGCTATCCATTGCTGAAAGAATTTTTCAAATAGATCCAATAGTTTTTAAGTTTATTAGTTACATTCAAAAATACAAACACACAAAACTTTCCTCGTTATACTCGTAGTATTAAGTATAGATATAGATTCTATAAAGGTAGTGGAAGACCAAAGAGACGATGGATGGACTGTGTCAACAATGATATGGCGAAAACATAAAATTTTTTCACGGGAATATAACAAACAAACTCTAAACCTCCCCAATCCGTATCACTTCCATGAAACAGATAGTATATTATCAACAGCCCCCACAATACCCCAGCGCAATCGTTGATCGTGACCGATAACGGGGTCACGTGGCTGGGGCGCGCTCGTGACCCAGTATGACCCACCCCGCACATTGGCAATGGCAACAGGTATCGGGTTTTAGCTGGTCGTGAAACTACTGGAATTGTCAAGGTTATTTTACGGGTTGTTTTAGGTACAAAGTACTTTTTGACGGCGGTGTGTTCGTAATTAAAGCCGAAGTGAGCGCTTTTTCAGCGTACAGTACTTGTAGAATATTTTAATGGACTTTTTTATAGTGGTCGCAAGTAGGGACTTAAAAACACCTTCATAAAGGTTACAGAATTATAAGTGTTACATGTTGAATTGGTAACAAAATCAAATATGTAACATTTATAAATGTGTTTTCAATGTGTTAACCCAAAACAAAGTGTATCCGTAACATATCTGAAACAGATATAAAAGGTTTAACAGTGTTGAGTAAGTGTTTAACAGGTAAACTTGCCAAATTTACAATGTACTTATTTATGGTGAATAAGCATTAGATAGCCGAAATCTAGTCGCAGTCTGTTGTAAAACTGATTATTTCAGTTACACATATTAACACATATAAAAGGTTACAGTTTGATTCGGTAACATTCTGTTATATCTAAAAGTGTTTTTCTGTTGAAACTGTTTTAAAAACAATGTTAAAAACACATTATTACGGTTACAGTTTGAGTCCCTGGTCGTAAGCGCGACTGCTGAGTATAAGGTCCTGCGTTTCCCGGGTCGGGGAAAGTATTTTTGGGTTTTTCCACCACGATTTTTTCGGTAGTAACCACGGAGTCTGGTTTTGTGCTTGGTTGATGGCAATAGACACGCCTTTTACATAGGACTTAAACAATACTGGCAAAAAGTGGGTGATGTGTGTGGGGTGTGTTGTGGATGGTGTGGGTGTGTGGTACTATTGGGTTTATCTCTGCCTAAACCTTCGGGAATTTTAAAGCGTTACGTTATTTTATGTATTTTTTATTGTATGATGAAGTCATCAATGAAAAGGTTCTGTGAAACTGGAACAGACTAATTGCGGGCGGTCTGTGATACCACCGGACATTGACAAGTACTTCAGTTGTATTTTTATGGTGGTACAGACATTATTGCGGATTTGTTGAGAACACTGCACCTTGCGAATCAGTAGTATTTGACTAAAAGTTTCTATGTCCAGCCCAGCGCCCACACTTTGTCCGTTCCGGTTTAACTGACCCTTAACGTGCTCCCCCCTAAATCAATAAAAACACATAATGGTATGCAATAACCATTACCATATTTGTTATTTCACAAAAAAATGGTCACTAAAAAAACACCAAAAAGAAAACACAAAACGGCTTTTATGACAACATAAAATTAAGCTGTCACGATTAGACTGCGATGATAAAAAAGGTTTCCATGTCCGGGAATTATAAATGGCTGTCATAAAAAGTGGGCGTGTCTCGAGATGTTGGTCATGACCGAAAATGGGCACGTTTGCCCGCCCGGGCCCGGTCTTGACCTACTCCTTTTCAATGCCATTATTCGCCTCGTTGAAGGATGTTTGAGCAGAACATTTTGTATGAGAACCGAGATCAATAACGTTTTTATTGAGAATCTTCTTTGAATAAAACATTAAGATGATTAGGGTAATTTTATGAGGATGTTTTGCTGAAAATTTTACTATGGGATTTTGCATCATATCAGTATAGAGCAAGTAATGGAATATACATTTTATATTTTATTAGTCGTTTATATTCATGTGCGTTTTGTATACTTATCACTTGCTGAAGGAAAACATCGTGAGGAAACCAGCATGGATAATAGCATGTAAACACAATTCAGAGGCCCATGAGCGGAAAAAAACTCTGACACCAGGTTAAACACGACAAAGGAATATAATTTTTACCTTTATTTAAGTTGAGTAGTGAGTGGAAATATTTGAAATGAGACAGCGTGAGATTTTAATTCTAGGTGTAAAAAATAAAAAAATAAAAAGGTGTATTTTAATTACATATTATTACGCCGTTTCAAGGACAAGGGCAGGAAAAAACGTCTTTGCGTTTTCAAATTAAATCAAATTCATGGAACCGACTTGACTCGGTATAGTCTCTCTTTTAATTGATATTTAAAAAAACTGTTTAGTCGATTCGGTCAAATCTTGATTTATATTGTGTTATTTTTAATCACGTTCATAATTTGGCCGTCCCCTATTTGTTAATTCGTAAAACAGTAACAAATTATAAAATATAGAGTTAAATTAACTCAGAATCTCAGCAATAAATCATGTCGCAATTGTAAAAATTCAGTCTGAATTGAGAAATAAATGCTGAAACCGAGGCTAACGACGTGAGAGTAAATCACCCTCAACTGCGATAAACATACCTACACATTCAAGTGTTTCATATAAATTGAAATTTTAACCTGCGTGTCACTGCAATAACTCAAGATGGCAATAACCTAACGAGGATTAAAAAAAAGCAATTCAAACAATGAAAAAATTGTTTTTTGCATCGTCATCTGCATAATTTTCGGAAACTTGTGAAACTTACTCGAAGAAAAGTGCTATAAGTCTTCTTAGACTGACTGCACCTGAATAGCCGACGACTATCGTCGGCTATTCATGTGCAGTCAGTCTGATTTAGGCGATACAACAAAGCGAAGTGATTAATTAGTGATTGAGTAAGTGTTTTGTGTCAGAGGTGCGTAACCAGTAGGTGGTCCTTCGAGCCGGATTAAACACCTTTAACACAAACTGGTGACGCGGCGTGCAAATAGCCGACGCCACGCGGGGAGAACAATTATGCAAATTATGTTGTTTGATTAAATTAAATGATTCTTATGAAACCCACCCTGTGAACGGAGGAAGTACAAACGGTTTCAACGTCAGCTCTGAAAACTATTGGCCCACTAACCTTCAGACCAGCTCAGGGACGCCTCAACTGCAACTGCCGGCAGCTCACACCGCACCGTGAAGCACTTTCACGTAACAGATTGTCAAATCACTGCTGTGGGTATCTTCACGAGTTTCATGAAAACCTTTAACTGTCTATCGTGAAGAAAAGCACTCCTCACCAAGAAAATACGCGAGAAGCACACACGAGATTTCGAAAGGAACAGTTAATGCTCCCATTGGTCGGCGCTCGGGGAGCGGCAGCCAAAACTTTGGCGCTGGTGTCGCCAGGTTCGGCGAATCCAAGAGCGCGATCCTTATGGCGCGTGAACCAAATAGCCTCATGTACTAACTTATTGAAACCATTTGAAACAAATTACTTACTGTTAAAAAAATTACCTAAAACATAGGTTTATGAGTAATAAATATTGAACAAGTCAATTTTGGGTCACTTAAGGTGCCCAACCATGCTGCCCCCCTTGGAAGTTCGCAGAACTTTCAAAAGAAGACAAATTAATAAAGTAAATTAAAGTTAGAATAATGTTTATTAAATTAATTACGTTAAGTGTACTAAATAATATGAGAAAGGAGATAATGTTTTTTATTGCGTTGGTATGGGATACAGTTTGACAACCGGACGCTTGAAAATTCCACAGTTTGTTTTAACCGTTGCAACACGAACAACTTTATCAGAACCGGGATGAATTTCCGTGATTACACCTAGTGGCCATCTTAAAGGAGGGCAATCGTCCTGTCCAACAAGAACGACAGTTCCGATTTCTATAGAATGGGCAGGAGAGGTCCACTTCTGCCTGACTTGCAGCGTGTGCAGATATTCTAAACGCCACTTTTTCCAGTAAGACTGAACCATGCTATCTAGTAATTGCTTGCGTTGAATAAGATTGATGCGCACGTCTTTCAAATCCACGGCAGGCAAGTACTGCAAAGGCGTTGACATTAAAAAATGTGCAGGGGTTATAACTTCTGGTGAAGGATCAGAAGAAACAACAGTAAGTGGTCGAGAATTCATAATGCACTCTATCTGAACCAATACTGTTTGCAACTCCTCGTAAGTGAGAAGCTGATCTCCTATCACACGGTGAAGGTGAGTTTTCAAGCTCTTAATGTTCCCCTCCCAAATTCCACCGAAGTGTGGGCTCCGAGGTGGGATCATCTTCCACTCTATTCGGCGGGTACTAAGCTCCTGCTTTAGAGCAGTTTGAAATTCGGCGTCAATCAGAATTTTATAGATATTGTCCAATTGTGCCTTTGCACCCACAAAATTGGTGCCATTGTCGGAGTATAGGCATGATACAGGGCCACGACGAGAGATAAACCGCTTCAATGCAGCTAAAAAGGCATCCGAAGTTAACTCCGAGACTAACTCGATATGGATGGCCTTAGTTACAAGGCAGACAAATAGGCAGATATACGCCTTCTGTGAATGCTGACCTCTCCTACGAGTAAGCGTTATACGAACGGGGCCTGCGTAATCAACGCCGGTATGAACAAAGGCTTTAGCTTCCGACACACGATATGACGGCAAATCTGCCATCATGGGTTGTGGATGTGATGGATTTACCCTGAAACAGTAGTTACATTTCCGCACCCTAGCCCTTACAACGGTCCTGGCATCCAATATCCAGAAACGTTGGCGCAGGATGGAAATAAGCAGACCTGGGCCTGTATGACAGTTCATAACATGGAAATGATCAATTAAAAGATCCACCACGGGGTCATGCTTAGGGAGCAAAAGAGGATGCTTTGCCTCAAATGGCAAGTCCGAATTAGAAAGCCTACCTCCTATGCGCAACAGCCCATCTTCGTCAAGAAACACGAATAAGCTTTGCAGCTTTTTTGAAGGCAATTTTTCTTTACTAAGAGCTTTAATATCTTCTGCAAAGTGAACTCTTTGAACAGAACGAACCACAGCCTTTTCTGCAGTCATAAGATGATTGACTATGCCAGTAGAAGAAGAAACCTTCTTTATAAAACGAAGGATATAAACGACAATCCTAAGGAGTTTATCCCAAGAGGAGATACGCTGAGCTAACTCATTTAGGATCAATGGTTCACATTGAACTGTTGCCGTAAGTACCTTTGCCCTGTGTTCAGGCAATTGACCTGCATTGGAAGGAGTAAAAGGTTTAACGGGCCATTCCGAAGGTGGGTTTCGAATCCACGATGGGCCGTTCCACCACAAGTCGTGCGACATGAGCTGCGAAGGTAACATACCACGCGAAAGGCAATCGCTCGGGTTTTCACACCCGGCGACGTGATAATAATTTTCAGGAGGTAAATTCTCCTGACACTGGGCAACGCGGTTGCTGACAAATACTGACCACCGATGTGGTGAAGAATGTATCCACGAAAGAGCGATGGTAGAATCCGAGAACGCGAAAGTTCCTGCAATAGGAAGACGCGCACGATAACTTTCATGAACTGTACGTATCAGCTTGGACATAAGAACAGCAGCGCAAAGTTCCAAGCGAGCAAGTGTGGTCACTTTGGTAGGGGTAACCTTTGATTTCGCACACAACAATCTCACTGTGATATTACCAGTAGGTTCGGTAGTGTGTAGGTATATGACACATCCATACCCATTCATACTGGCGTCACAGAAGGCAACGATCAGCACAGTGCTATCACGTAAAACGCCTACATGTCGAGGAATTTTCAAAGACGAAATTAATGGAAACTCTTGTATGAACGCCGAAAACTTTTGAATAATGCTTTCGGGAGGAGTGTCATCCCAACCAATATTGGACAGCCACAGCTCCTTTATAAGTATCTTGGCATATAAAATTATAGGGGCTACTAAGCCGAGGACATCAAATAATCGGGCGACTACAGACAGTATGCTCCGCTTAGTACACTTCTCTTCTACATTAAGAGTCGTGAAGAAAAAGCTGTCATCGGCCGTTGCCCATGAAAGGCCTAATACCTTCGAAGCATTGTTAGAAGAATCATTACAAAAGTCCACCGTACCACGATGCGAATCAGGAAGATCATCAAGTAGCACTTTAGAATTACTCGACCACTTTACTAAATCAAAGGCGCCTGACTTAAACAACGAGATCAATTCTCGTGAAAGAAGAATGGCGCTGGATTCATCTGCAATAGAATGAACCAAATCATCCATATAAAGTTTGGACTCTGCCACAGTAGCAGCATCCGGAAAATGTGGCCTCATATCCTGGGCTAATTCGGTATGTAAAGTATTTTTCAGGTATTTTTTTTACATTTTTATTTCGTAAAACATTTAATTTTAAGCAACTAATTTTAAGCTTTTTTTTTTCGAAGTAACAGTTTCTTTTTTATTATTTTTTAAAGTATTATTCGTGATGACGTAATTTCATAGCCTGAATAGCTTTAAGTCTTTGCCACGTTTTCAGTACATACAAAAAACACTAATTAACTTCAAAGTTGACATTGATGACAAGTGACGCTTGACAGATACGTGTTTTTATTTTGTTGTGAAATGTGAATGTTTTTGTTTGAGTTTCTTTTCCTACGATTTTTAGCAAATTTTAATTTCTATCCATTATCCGTGCTGCGTATCCGTGCAATGAATCTGTCATCGACAACTAGTGCTAAATGCTTCGTACCGTCATGTAAAAACACTACAACAAATAGCCGACACAAATTGTTTGTAAATGTGAAAGAAACGCTAAAAAAAAGAAGTGGTGCAAGGAAGTAAATATGGAATACAAGCCTGGGCGTCGTCTTTTTTGTTGCGAAGATCATTTGAACACGAAATTATCAGCGCGCGATGCATTCAAATAAATAACACAGTAACTAGCATTGACAGTTTTGATTTGACACTGACGGTATGACAAACAAAAGTTTTATTTTTTATTTTTCTTGAAAAGCACGAAGGAAGTAGTCTATTCAGGCTACGTTATGACGTAATTTAGAGGTCAAATGAAAGTCAAATGATTACAAGTATTATTGTGAAAAAAAACACAATCTTGTGATATAGAAAGCTAAAAATAGAAAAATAAGGCATAAGACCCTAAAATCTCCAAATGGTTTTGGAATCAGCGTAGGTTAATTTTTACTTTACATACCGAATTGGCGAACGGTCCGCATTGCTAAATACGGGCTTGACTTGAGTCCAAACGGGACCCGATTAAATTGAAAGGTTCGTATTACATCATCAGAATTGAATCTAAATAAAATCCTCAAATATTTACGATGTTCATCAGGGACTTCAATTTGCAAATACATTTGCTTTATATCCGCAGTCATAGCGACAGGGAAAAGCCGAAAATTAAGCAATAGCAAGAATAAATCTGCCTGCAAGTTAGGACCGGTATGTAACACGTCGTTCAATGACAATCCGGTGTGAGTTGTGGCACTAGCATCAAGTACGATCCGAGGCATCGGCTTATCCGGACGGGTAACAGCGTGATGCGGGATGTAGTATCCCTCGTCAGTAATATCTGACTCGGCGACTTGTGACAAGTAACCCTTATCAACATACTCTTTTATTACGGTGTTATAGTTTTTTTGTAAGTCAGGCGATTGTTTGAACTTGCGTTCCAAGGCCATCAGTCGACGTTGAGCAGCAATGCGAGAACTACCCAGTGCACTCGGGTCTTTAGAAAAAGGTAACGCGACAGAATACCGCCCATCATCAGCGCGAGTGATCGACGATGCAAACAAGTTCTCACATTCAGTCTCTTCTGGACTTAAAAATAGCATATTAGGTATTTCTTCCAGTTGCCAGAATTTTTGAACTAAATCATTAAGTGCGAGTGCAGAAAAAGAAGTTTTATTGATTTTATTTTGAGACTCACAATAAGGATAGTCACCCATCAACACGAAACCGAACGCGGTCAATAAAGCGGGGGGCGCGTTAGTGCCCGACTCAACTCTGTTACCTAAGTAAATGTATGGAAACAATTGCGCACCTAGTACGACGTCCACGTCCCCGGGAATATTCCACGTCAAATCAGCAAGGGGCAATCCCTCTAAGTAGCCGACATCACCCTTGGTTATATAGTGAGTAGGCAGCTGATCCGTTATACAGTCAACGACAAGTGCATGTATCGTGTATTTATTATTTGGGTATACGCGAGACTCAATGTCCAAATTAACGTACCCCAATATCGGCCGAGACGCGGAGCCAATTCCCTTAACAAAAGAATTACTCAAGGGAATTATAACTAAGTTAAGCGCCTTGCAACAATCAACGGTTATCAAGTTATTTTGAGAGCCATTATCAATAAGGCAACGTATTATCATTTTATTACCATTCCTAGATTTAGCGTAAACTTGCGCGGTTGACAATAAAATAGAAGAATTAGGTCTAACTTCAGCACTTAATGACAGAGAGGGAATACCAGAGGTAACATCAACACTATGAATCGAGTTATCAATGCTCAACGCAGCCGAAACAGGTGCGCTGTTATCAGCTAAGCAATTTTTCATAACGCGCGAGTCTATGTTTACGTCACTCTGTCCGGACGAAGCGCGCGACGGGACCACAGGTGATGTCAATGACCCTTGACCGATAGGGAATTGAGACACTTGAACGTAATTATTTGACGTAATATTTTGATCTTTATTATCAAAGTGTAAGTAAGTGTGATGTTTTTTCTTGCATATATCGCAAACATGCGTAGATTTACAAGACGTAACAGTGTGTGATCCACTTAAACAATTAACACAACCATGTTTCGATTTAATGAATTCAAATCGCGCGCGCGGAGAACTTAAGTTCTTGAACTGAGAACAAGAGTAAATCAAATGATCGGTTTTGTTACAAAATTCGCACGATTTCGACGGCGAAGTAGTAGGCACACTCTCATTACTCGCGACGAACGACTTGTAGGTTTGAGGACGGGACGACTGATTAGTGGACGACTTACTTGCGCTCGCGCCAGTGTTCGATGACCGCGTCGAGTTATTGTTTGAACGTTGCAATATTTTTGCTTGATCTTGTACGAAAGAAACTAAGTCATTATAAGACGGAATTTCTTTATTCCGAAACGCTAACTCAAACGCTTGCACTGTTTGTGAATCGATTTTCCTAAGTGCGCAATGACATAAGATGAAATCGGACAAATCCTCGATACCTAATTGTTTCAATGCCGCCACGGAGGAAGTATACATACCAATAAATGTATCAAGACTATTAGATGTGTTTATGCAACTCTTAGAGTCAAGAATATTATATAAGTAATGTGTGCCTAATGCACGTTTATCTTGATACTTTTTTACTAAACTTTCCCAGATAATATTATAGGTGTCACCCGTAGGCACAATGCCTGCCGTGACCTTGAGTGCGTCGTGCGTAAGTTTACCTACTAAATACTGCACGCGCTGCGAGTCAGTCAGCTGGCTGTTGTTATGAATGTTTGACTTAAAACTTTCGTAAAACTTAGGCCAATTTTGCGTTTTGCCATCAAAACTTGGCAATTCTATTGGTGGCAACTTAATGGTGCATGTGACATTAGAATTAGAGTTATTTCGCGACGATGATTCATCTGATCGCAACGCCTGAATAATATTATTTCGGGTGTGCTTTACTCGAAGGTATAGATCCTCAAACGCATCTAAAGGCTTGTAATCTGGCTTAAACGTTAAATCAAGTGATAACTGGAGACCATTTAAATCGTCTAACAACGTTTCGAACTGACTACGCATCTCATCGATTGGTTCAGATTTAGCCATGAAAGTTTCATTACTTCTTGATGCGTAATTAGAAATATTTCTTGTAAGATCAAATAAATCATTCATCCGCGAAAAAAGTCGTTCTTTTTTAGCCGTCAAAAGGACGAACTGTTTATCAATCGAATCACTAGACGTGTTGTCTTTATCCGAAGACATTTTGCAGTAAGAATTCACAATGAATATAAGAACAAATAATCGAAATATTAATTACGTGTAATTATTTTAAATGACGTGAAAATATGTGGAATTTACAAATGGCGTAACCGGTGCACAATGGCGGTACGCTGTAGGTACTTCGAGAACTTTACCAAAAATTACGTAAATCTGCGAACATCCAAGCATTTATATGGAAAATAATACTTGTAATAAGTATTTAGAATGAAAATATAATAATTGAATATGCTAGTATACAATATCCGAGCTATGAAGGACCATAAAAATGATGACGCGGCGTGCAAATAGCCGACGCCACGCGGGGAGAACAATTATGCAAATTATGTTGTTTGATTAAATTAAATGATTCTTATGAAACCCACCCTGTGAACGGAGGAAGTACAAACGGTTTCAACGTCAGCTCTGAAAACTATTGGCCCACTAACCTTCAGACCAGCTCAGGGACGCCTCAACTGCAACTGCCGGCAGCTCACACCGCACCGTGAAGCACTTTCACGTAACAGATTGTCAAATCACTGCTGTGGGTATCTTCACGAGTTTCATGAAAACCTTTAACTGTCTATCGTGAAGAAAAGCACTCCTCACCAAGAAAATACGCGAGAAGCACACACGAGATTTCGAAAGGAACAGTTAATGCTCCCATTGGTCGGCGCTCGGGGAGCGGCAGCCAAAACTTTGGCGCTGGTGTCGCCAGGTTCGGCGAATCCAAGAGCGCGATCCTTATGGCGCGTGAACCAAATAGCCTCATGTACTAACTTATTGAAACCATTTGAAACAAATTACTTACTGTTAAAAAAATTACCTAAAACATAGGTTTATGAGTAATAAATATTGAACAAGTCAATTTTGGGTCACTTAAGGTGCCCAACCACAAACAATGTTTTAATTTATTCCATACTCAGCTCGTCACAGTATTATATTGTAGCCTGTTGTTGCAGATTATCTTAAATCAATAATCAACTAAAGTTAATTAATATGTAATACATCATGCTTGCAACAAGCTCACAATGTATAAAGGGGAGTGTTGATGAACGAACCTTCCGAGATATAGGCAAGGTACACATCATTAATCACGCCGGTGTACACGAGCTGTTAATACCCTTAAGCCGGCTATAGACGATGCATGTTATAAATGTGCAGTTTTGTCTGTACAGTGTACTATGCAGGCATGCATGAACGTGTATAGGATACAACTGTAAAGTTATCCTTGGTACATACAACCTAGAGAATATCGAAATACGAGTAAATCTTTTTCCGCTACTTATGCCTGCGCCGTACGGCTGCGCCGGGGATACCCAAGCATGTCTTGCAGGTCGCATATTCTTTTCTGCTTTTATAACAGGTAATAAACCCACTAAAGCGACCATATTGTCAAGAAAAAAGAAATATAAATAATAGAAATAATATATATATATATATACAGGGTGGAATTTTGTAATGCCACCTGGAGGGAAAGTACTCTTAATACTGCAGATAGAAAATTTTACTCAAAGGAAACATTCCTTTATTTTTGAATAGAAAGCAAACTGCATTCAAAGATTTTCGAAAATTCTCTTCTCACCCGGGAATCGAATCGGCTAAAATCTGAAAAAATTATATCATGCATCGATCGTTAGGGTCAATTATAAGGATGAAATCTCTCTAACAAACATGATAAATTAAATGAAAGGAAAACCAGGAAATCTGAAGTTACAAATTCAATGAGTCAAGTTAAAGCTCTTTAACTAACATCCATCTTTTGTAATGCAGACTCCTTTGCGACATACTCGTAGCTGCGTGTATGTGGTAATTTAAATAAGGAATGTTAGATTAAAATTTGAAAATTAGATTGTCATAGTAAGATTTAAGATTTTAAGTTTTTTTTTTTTTAAGATTTCCTGGTTTTCCTTTCATTTAATTTATCATGTTTGTTAGAGAGATTTCATCCTTATAATTGACCCTAACGATCGATGCAATAAAAGTACAGGGTATATTTTTTTCAGATTTTAGCCGGTTCGATTCCCGGGTGAGAAGAGAATTTTCGAAAATCTTTGAATGCAGTTTGCTTTCTATTCAAAAATAAAGGAATGTTTCCTTTGAGGAAAATTTTCTATCTGCAGTATTAAGAGTACTTTCCCTCCAGGTGGCATTACAAAATTCCACCCTGTATATCTTACCCATCGCGATAACAGGTAGAATTACCGTTTCGTAAGGAAACTTTGTGTACAAAACATTTCCAGGAAGGAGTACACCAACCAACAACATTTATTATCTTCTGAAGATTATAAGTATAAAGTCTCGTTTGTTCAACAAATTTCGAGGAATCTAAACAGGTAAATTAATATGAGATAGGAGCATCAAGACGACCCGTTTTATACATAAAAATGATTCTGATAAACAAAGTAAAATAAAAAAAGAAGTATCAAAAAGTCTGACACGTTTCACAGAAGAGTTGCTGATTTATAAATTGATTAATTACATTAAAATGTAAATTATTATTAATGCTTACACAACCATATTGAATAGTGGTGTCAATCATTTGATTCATGAACTACTAAATAAAATTGAAACAAAATTATGAATGTGGTGAATACTTAAAATTATCTATCAACGTCACCTCAAACAAAGAAGTTTAAGAAAACATTATTACAGAAAATATTGTCATGAATAGATACTGGTTCTAAAGAAATGAAAAGCGTTATTGAAAAGATCTCTAAAATAATGAATTAGAGTTTTTATTTCAATGAAGAACATTTATTTAAAGATTTTTTGTTTTTTGTGTTTGTTGGTTTTAATTAAAAACTGTAAATATTTAGTAAAATTTGGAGCTTTTTAGCTTTTGTAATTTTTTTAATCCTGTGGTTAAAATTTAGCACCGTTATAAATTTTTACCTCTACATTAATTAATTTTTGATGCAACGATTGGTTAAAAATATATTCTCAATCTGAAAAATAAAGTTTGCATTATATTTATAAGAAACCTCAATTATCTAATAAAATAGAGACTAAATAAAACCTGTAAAAGTAAAGTATTTTACTTCTTATATTTCTAAGGTATGTATATATATTTCTCTCAGCCAAAAACAAACATTTTCCGAAATAAATGGTATCACAAGTCGCAATAAATAAGTTTCCACTTTTGACCACTACGATATTGGCCACCTGTGTTACTTTACAAGAATTTCGCATTACCATATTTCATAAAAGCTAGAGCACATAACCAGAGCATTCACCCTCTATCCTCCGAAACAGAGGAAAAACAAAAGTACACTTCAACCAACTTATTTGTGCAGGCGGGAAAACAGAGTACTAAAATAAAATGTACCAAGTTTGGCATATCGATGAAAATTTTATTGACAAGCAACACCACCTTGAACTGCGCATTTAAAGTGGTCATACTGTACTGCCGATACTGGAGTGACATTTTCTCGCTTTCTTTTCTCACTATATTTTTTTCGTCTCGATTTCCTTCTTGGTACTCAGATTTCTTACATTTTTTTACTACTATTGTGTATTTATGTCTATTAACAAATGCACCGTCCTTCTCATAGCGTATTATTACGTAACATCACGCCTGTTATACACGAAAGGGTAGGCAGAGGTGTACCTGATAGTACACCCACATTTCGCCAGTTATGTTTAAGTCCCATGTCATAGGGGCGTGCCTATTGCCATCAATCGAGCACAAATCTGGACTCCGTGGCTGCTACTGACAAATTCCTAATGGAATAACCTGATCACACTTTGCTCGACCCGGGAATCGAACCGAGGAACCCATGCTCAGCAGTCACGTTTACAGCCACTAGACCAACGGGGCATGTACTTCATCGTAGGGAACTTTCATAAGTGTGAGATATTAAAACTCACTAGAAGTTTATTTTATTCAGTCATGTTTACCGTTTAAATCAAAACACACCTCATCACGAAGCCGTCAACCAAGCATTCTGTACATCAAACTTTATGCGAAAATTATTTCTGGGAAACGACTTTTAATCGTAGTGATGGGGAGAACAAGTGCCTTTCGGCTTCGTTAATAGGTTTTTTACACCATATATAACAAAATAAATACTAAAACAAAAATATAGTCAAGCTAAATCCAAAACAAAGAAGCTACAACAGAATACTGTTCAAACATGAAAGACACGCCCGATCAGTATTACGCAATATTGGCAGTCATTAAATATTGGACGCTCTCATTAGTATACCAGGTAATCCTCTAGTGAGGAGATGAAGCTTGGATATTTCCATTTTACCGTGTAGCGTACTATGTAACGAGGTTGGACAGCGAAATAATATTTGCGAGCGAATTTTTAGTTCCTGCTTGAATAATTTGGTATAAGGAAGTCTCTTTTCTGATGGATATGGGATTATAGAAAACATTGCGCTGCCTTGGCAGTCGTGAAATAAAAAGGGTGACTTTTTTAAGCAGTGATAGCTATTTCTTTTTTAGGGTTCCGTAGCCAAATGGCAAAAAACGGAACCCTTATAGTTTCGCCATGTCTGTCTGTCTGTCTGTCCGCGGATAATCTCAGTGACCGTTAGCACCAGAAAGCTGAAATTTGGTACCAATATGTATATCAATCATGCCGACAAAGTGCAAAAATAAAAATTTAAAAAAACATTTTTATTAGGGTACCTCCCCCAGACGTAAAGTGGGGAGCGATTTTTTTTTTAATTTT
Organism: Xestia ashworthii; assembly: GCA_950022955.1. NCBI lineage: Eukaryota > Metazoa > Arthropoda > Insecta > Lepidoptera > Noctuidae > Xestia > Xestia ashworthii. Next base: position 9,910,112 of record OX465548.1, on the reverse strand, counting down.
GACCCTGACTTGTGATATATTGTTGGATAGGTATTTAAAAATGAATAGGGGTTTTCTAAAATCATTTTTTGATAATATTAATATTTTAGGAAATAATCGCTCCGAAAGTCAAAAACAATGTGTCCCCCCCCCTCTAACTTTTGAACCATAAGTTTAAAAAATATGAAAAAAATCACAGAAGTAGACCTTTATATGAACTTTCTAGGAAAATTATTTTCAACTTGATGAGTTGAATAGTTTTTGAGTTATATAGCACTTTTTCAAAAAAACGCAAATGATAACTTTGTTTTTCATACAAATACTATGAAAAACAAAGTTATTTTTGCTGACGAAAAATGTTGGTATTTTTAATGGTCTGGGAAGCTACGGAACCCTACAGTGAGCGTGGCCCGACACGCTCTTGGCCGGTTTTTTTTTCGGATAGTAAATCGTCAAATTACTTCTCCCACTCTGGGCGGAGCGGGAGGGAGTGTCAGACTTTTACTGACTAAAACCCATCCATGTTCCTTCCTCGCCCTTTATGTTCCGGGGCCACGGTATCTCTTTTGAACAGTCCCGCAGCCCCGGATACAATTTTGGATTACAATAGTCAGAAACGTAAGTACAAAAACACAAACATTATAGCTCCTAAGCCTACACTAGCAAATTTACTGAGTAAGATGTAAAACGCCTGTCATAAAATAATAAATAGAAACACTACGTGTAGCAAACCTGTAACACAAACATCAGGAAATAACATCCTAACAGCGGAAACGAGTCACTTGGAAATTCATTCACTATGCTCACCAAACCAACATGGCGGCGCGCGCACTCCCTACCCCCCCTCCCTTCCCCCCGCTCCCCCTCTCCGCGTGGTCTTGACCCGGGACTAGGTCACGATCGTGTCCCGCGCAGGTTCGAAATATTAGTAATGTCAATGTTAATATTAATTACTAGCTGTAGGTTGCCGTGTTCGTGAAATTATTGTGAAAA